>JBAMBO010001806.1:0-12175 GCA_037044535.1 Lordiphosa magnipectinata | reverse complement strand
CCCAAGCAATGATTGTATGGAGAGGCAGTTGGCAATCATGCTTTCTTCAGCGAAAAGCCTACTGAAGATTCGTTAGGGACAATGATGAAACAGTTCTGTATAGGCAACCAGCTCTTTTTGGTGCTACAGTGCATAAGTTGTTCAAAGTTGTGAACAACCGCATTTTTTTCGGACCTAGAGCCAGCTAAACTCACTAATTAAACATTAGAAAGGTCGCCAAATAAATTACAAATAAATAAATTAACTTCAAAGCATATTTTTAATAGAGTCTCGTTTTTTGGATGCCTGTGGTGGAATTTTCGCAAAACTGTAATTTTCACAAGCTGGCTCTTGTTTCGTCCTCCATTCGTTCAATTTCAGACCAATCATCGCTTTGAGTTCCATCGTTCTCCAACAAAATAAAGTTGCGTAACATGCAACAAGCCATAATAATATAGTTGGTAAAACTAGGAGAGTCCACATCAAGATATTTAAGACGGCGAAATTTTCCTTTTAACAACCCAAAAGCTCGTTCGATCACTGCTCTTATGGCGGAGAATTTGGTATTGAATCTGATTTGAGATACACTCAAATGCCCAATTAAATGTCTTTCTTTCAAAATAAATGGGTCTGTTTCGTCGTGCATCCTTGCAGGCTGACCCACAAAAACGCCAATGAATCGAGCTGTGCTGTCGCAGACACCTTGCAATATAATTGAGTGCACTTGCTTTCGGTTGTAAAAGTCGTACGCATTGCCAAGAGGTTGTTGACAGCCGTAAATTGCACCAATAACTCCTGGTATACCCCTAGCTTTCTTCTCGAAAATTGCAGCACTTTTCAGCTGCTGCAAATTCGTTGGCCATTTGATATATGTAGTCGCAAGCCCGGCCAGAATGTGAACAATAAACTCGAATATCCGATATCCAGAACATTTGCTATATCGAAGCGGTCACCTAATGATAAGAAGGTCTCCTGTTTTGCCAACATCCACATTACAAAAAAACACTTTTTTTTCCAAAGGTACATTGGCAATTGGTTCTTACAGGGCCACCGCTTTCATAGCGACTATGACAATGAGCTACCGAAAATTAGCAATCATATTTGTACAACATGCCTGTTCACCAGCATAATCTAACAATCTAACAAAAATAGTCGATTTTTTGTCATCGATTTGTGCTGGTGAACGCGTTCATTGCTTCCGGACTATGAATAAGTGAAGGGTGATTCATTAAGAGGTTTTTTTTTATGAAATGGCAAATCAAACACAAAAAATTTAATTCGATGGTGGAATCTTTAGTACGGGCTAAAAGAACTATCTTTGATTTTAAAGATAATTTCATTCAAATGTTGACCGCGACTACGTCGTAAATGTTCCATTCGGATGTTTCTAATGTAGCATGATGTGACAAATTTAGGGCCGTTTTCTCATGTTGGTGTTTTTGCAAATCTAGGTGGATTTGCTGCATTTGCTTTGCTCATGTTCAATGCTAACCATCTAGATGAATTTCGTAGCAATCTACTTCAACCTCATTGATTTCAAATCCATGTACATTCTTATGCAAATTAAGTATTTTTATGTATCCGGGCATATGGTCACACTGAAAAATATTTGAAAACAAAAAACAACTGCTGCTAAAAACAGTAAAGTGTGAATTGATATTAAGTAAACCAAAAATAGAAAATATTGGATGTGCCTTTAATATACAAGAACACCTGCAGACATTGCTGCAGATGCACATTCTGATTCCCCTAGTTCATTGTTTACGCTAAGTTTACACATCCAAATAATTTGGCTAAATTTTAATAAAAATAGCCATGATTAGAGATTTTACAGGATTAAAATCTTAAACTATGGTTCCATACGCAAATAATTTGATCAAATATGGCAGGAAAGCTCCACAATTTGGCCCATATGGCCAAATTTTCATGAAAATTTGTCCAAAAATTTTTGCTTGTGTGAACTTAGCTTTCGACCTATTGCTTAATTCCCCATCATAGTAACAAGTCGTTCCAAAAGAAAACCTTCTCCTCCTCTGTAAAATTCTTGATTTAATTTTTGAAATTGGCGCGCAATAAAAAAGACAAAATTCAGCCGTGTGATGAGGTGCTGCCAACCTAGTATTAGACCACTCCAGCCCTCCCAGTGTGACCGTGGCGCAAATGCCCGAATTTATAATCAACCTACATGAGACAACCAATTGCACAAAAGCAATCTAGTTGCAAAATCTAGATGGATTTCGATTTGAGCAAAAACATGAACATGAGAAAACGGCCCTTAGTTTTTTTGAACTTTGAGCTAATGTTAGTTGAAAAAAAATCACTCCATTGTATACAAAGGTATACAAAGCTTTTGGTAGACCATAGAAGCCGCTATTTACAATGTATCTAGTAACAAGTACAAGTATGTTCACTAGATTGGACCTGATGAGTATGAAATTTTTAAGGTCATGGTCTCACCTCCCCATCTAATGCTTTTTTGGTGTATAATAAGCGAAAACAAAAAGAACAGAAAAAGAAGTCGAGTTTTAACTAGCGCGTTTAGGCTCTGAAGTTTTTGTGAATAACTCATACACAGTGTTGCCTATTTTCATATATTTGTTTCATTTGTAAATAGTCTGCGATGATTTTATAAAAACTATTCGAATTTGAAAAATATAAACAAAAGACTGCTACTACATGGTATGTAGTACTAAGTACATACATATATGTTATTGCAAAAAATGACAGCAAATGAAACGAACTAATAATTTCGTTGTAAAAATTTCTATTTGACAAACGTGTCGTATGAGTAATTTTTTTCAAAACTTTATGGCTCTGTCACGCCTATTTAAAATTAAAATTCGATTTTTTGATTTTCACAATTATTAATTATACAACAAATATTAGCTTTAGGAATGCTGAGACCTACGTTTTTCCATTTTACCGTTTTGAGGTCCGATCTAATGTACACGCATAATGTTTGTTGGCGCCTTCTTTAAGAACCTATCGTGTCGCGCAATTACACAAGTTTGTGTTCCTAAAGGTGCCTTATGTAAAGTGCGTGCGTGCATATAGTGCGTTTGAGTTTTTGGTTGCCAAGCCGTGGTCATCAAACGATTACGGTTGTTGTTCCATTGCGAATCTCATTCTTCGCTTTGTGGGTTATTGTTGACTTTGGCATAACTCATAGGTGCAGTGCCTAAAAAAGAGTATGTAAAAAGAGGGCGCAGTTGTAAACACTCTATTATAAAAATTTAATTTTAGCTTGAAATGTCCGCGTACCTTTTTGATAGCGATTTTTCCGCCTACGACAGTATTGAGGATTCGGACTGTGCTCCTTCTACAATAAACGTTAATCCTTCTACCAGTAAAAGGAATATTACATCACGTGAGGAGCCAGTACCAGTTTTAAATAAACCCTGTTTAAGTACGCCGGCTGATACTCAAAAAATTATTTTTAAACATGAATTCTTTACAAAAGTGGAGAAAGATTAATTACCGTATTATACATATTCTAAAATAGTTCCCTTTTTAATATTTATTTTTAGTATTGAGATCAGTCTACTTGTGCTAAGTGTGTGGGAAGTAAACGAGTTATTAGAGGAAGCGGCGAGTTGACTACCAATTTCAACATTTGAAAGTTAAGCACACGGAACAATCACAAAATTATAAAAGCTATAGGACAAGAACTACCTTTGGCGACAATGCACAAACTATTTTTGTTGGTAAACTGTTGCACGCAATTGTTAACTCTGCATTGCCATTGCCCATTTTCATTCTGAAAACGAGATCCTTCATTGAACTTTTTGACAAAACTGGCATGAAGGTGATGAGCAGGCAAACAGCGGCTAAGAAATTCGAGGAAAAATATACCATAATGGTTGACAACATCAAAAACCACATTTCTTCTGCAAATTATTTGTGCACCACAGCTGATATTTGGTCTGGACTCCATCGAAGCTTCCTTGGATACACCATTCATTGGCTCACGGACAATTTGGAACGCAAATCGGCAGCCTTAGCAAGCAGAAGAATTTGAACACTGCCTTTGGTTTGAACAGCTCAATCATTGTTTTAACCGTAACTAACTACAGTTCAAATTTCGTAAAGGCGTTTAAGGATTACGGTGTGGAAAAAAACGTTTTTGAAGATGAAATTGATGACTAGTTGCCGAGTGGTTGCCTTAGCATCAGAGATGTTGCAGCCGCACTCTGAATTTGCTTGCCTCAACTGATTTCGATAAAATTAAAAAAAATGTGCAGCCACTTTATACTCAGCATAAGATGGTAAATATATTGAGTGTTTAATAAGCATTTTTTCTCTCAAGTGGCTAGTAACTTGTGGAAACTGTATATAATAATTGCGGAACACTTGAGATCGTCAATGCTTTTGCCCGTTGTTACCCGCTGGAAATCATTGGATGAAACTACTTTGCCACAAAGAAAAGTTGAACGAGCTGTGCGATAAGCTGACTTTGTCATATTTTTCTCCTGGATATTTACAGTACCTCAACACGTACAAATAAACATTGTAAACATATAACAATTAATGCTGAATCAAGCAGCCGATTTACAGTTCCTACACAGATTTAGAAAGAAAGACCTGTTGTTCCCGAATTCCTTTTCCTTCTACTTTTCCAGCTATCAACTGAAAGTCATCGAACTTGCCCAAATAACAAGTCTTTGATTTGCAATCTGGACGTGATAGTCAAGTGGCTGAACCTGCGTCTGACCTGAACCATGGTCGACTTATAAAACAATGATTTGTGGTGTAAGATCCGAAATATTAAACACTCCTTTACTGGGACCGTAAATAATGATTATTTATGCATTTGTTATCAAAAAAAACTCTTCGAAGTATTTTAAAAGCAATGCACAACCGAATTAAAAATCTTCCGCTACCTTCAGATAATGCGTTGACTGCCGGTTTACTTGCGTTCAGGTCGTATGTCCGCATGACAGTTTATCCAAAAGCGTTGTCGAAATATTCACACCATCCGGTTAAGAGGGGTTGATGAAAATGATAGAAACCTTAAGAAGTCGTATGGTCATGACCATACCCAGGCGTTTCGGTTTTAACGATTTAAGGTTGTCGGTTGTCGGCAATTAATCTATTATTTTTAAAGTTATTGTATATTTGATCGCATATGCAACCATGCCGTACAAAAATAAAGTACGTCTTTCCACCGAAATGAAGAAAACACCGAAAGAAGAGGCGCAAAAGTTCAAGGCAGTGAAGGGTGAGTGGACTAACCAATTTCAGCAGCCACCTTAACATTCTCGCCTGTAGGAATGGCGAATTGGGTGCCGGCCATGCCGAATCATACGGTAGTATTATCCAAATGTGTAAAAAGGAAACAATGAATCAAGTACATGGCAGCCCAAGAGTAAGCTGCATTTAAAGAAGCCTCAGGAAAGCAAATGAATGCTTCAATAAAGAGATGAGAGAAGAGAAGAGAGAAGAAATGTAAAAAAAAAAAAAAAAGTTCTTGCTTCGGCAGAACAAATATGATTAACATAGCATTACGACTAAGTGGCTAGCTTAATTTAATAAAAATACTAAGCTAAATCAAAGTTGAGATGAGTGCGGCGAACAGCGTGTGTGTACCATCTACCAATGCGGGCAAAATCTTTACCCACACCGGGCATGTTTCAAAAGATTGGCCCCCCCACTTGGAGAATCAAACAATGCACTGACTGCTAACGTTGGCCAAATCGGCAATTGCCTCACGGAGGTGTTTTACTAAATCGAAATCAAATTTATTTTCGAGAACAGTAAGAATTAAACAGACAAGATAAATAAACGCAAAAGAAATAAATAATAAAAATTCTGGAACTTGCATAAATTTTCTATTCTGGCTAAGCATTTCTACGCATGCACTACTATGCATTATGCCAACTTTTTTGGACCAGGCACAGATAGCTTTGCTTGGGTTTGATCTGCTGCTCCAAGATGTTGGCCCGACCGACGGCGCGCACCAAGTGAAGTGCCAGTACGCTGAGGCTCTGGTTTTATAGGCTGCTGGGCGCAGTCGCTAGCGACGTCGATAGCTGTGCTGCCGATAACAATGCAATCGAAGTCGCCTATCGTCAGCTGTTGGCCATCGATAGATGGCGCGCGTTAGAATGTGCGCGCGTGTTTTGAATCTTTTATTTAACTAATTCTAGGGAAATTGTAATGTTGGACTTAGAGTCGAGACAAATTATAATAATAATAATAGTAATAGTAATAGTGAGAATGTGTGACTTCAGGTAGAAACAATATGCGTCGCAACGTATGGCTTTCAAATGGGCTACACAAACCCTGGGACAGATTCTTTTCGACTGAACTTGCCATCTTGTCTCTTGAAATATTCATCTCTGGACGCCTCTTGGACTTAATTGAATTTTGAGCCTTTAAGCCCGCGTTGGCCAACGAGAGTGCGGCCAAAAAGTGAGTGTATTGGTGTGTGAAAATAAAGCGCCGCGAATTTGCCAAGACCTGACAGCATCAAAGGCTAGCCAGCGACTGATAAGCTTTTTGCTCTCTTCTCCTTAGCTTCGGCATGCGGTCGGCTCGTATATGTGTAAATAGCGAAATGTCTTCGCCCCCTGGGGGTACTGGTGACCATCGCTGCTTTAAGCCATTTGCTCGGACCGCCCTCGCTCTTGCAGCCCTGGATTTACGTAACTCATTAATTCAAATTTATGTAACAAAAAACCGCAGCAAACCGGTTTTGAGCCGAACCAGGTTGAACCCGAAATTAAGACTTGTTTTTTGATCGTGAACAAAACAAATTAACTTTTTATAATAATTTTGTGCAGGATGAACAAACCCTAAAACTGAAAAGCCGGAGATGGCACCATAGCCTTGTTTGCTTCATTTGCAATAAGCTGCTGCTTTACCAGTGCATTAGTTCAGCCGCCGCAAATCAAAAATGCCTGGGCGCCTTGGCAGCTTATTCAGAGCCCAAGAGAACATTCTAATAAAGGATGCGCACAAGAGAGGCTCGTCTTTAAGCAAATCTTTAAAGAAAAGAAAAACAGCAACTGTGAATATCAACAGTTTGAAAATGACAACACAGCTCAGGCATTTTGTAGTCTGAAAAAAAGGCTTAGTAGAAACAACCTTTTTTGTTTTCAATGATTTCGCTCCCAAACTTGTTACTGATTAATAATATATGCAACCATACAATTCTGCGAAGTTTGATAAAAATCGGATGACTATTGCATTTAGCTGCCATAGGAACGATTGGGCAAAAAAGTAGTTCTAGTGAGAAAAACTTTTTTGTTTTTAATGGTAGCGTCTTTATACCTTAAAGTTATGAATATAATCG
Organism: Lordiphosa magnipectinata; assembly: GCA_037044535.1. Lineage (NCBI taxonomy): Eukaryota > Metazoa > Arthropoda > Insecta > Diptera > Drosophilidae > Lordiphosa > Lordiphosa magnipectinata. The sequence goes on along the minus strand of JBAMBO010001806.1, from coordinate 4,902 downwards.
GTTTCCACACAATTTTGAGGAGTCAAAATCTGCTGAATTTATCTCCTAGCTGCCATATAAAAAACTGGCAAGCGAGTGGTCAATTTATTGGCGCCATCTATTGCTGAGTTTGGGAAAAATCGCTAAGAATGTTCAACGAAAATCATTGAATCGGTCGAACCGAAGTTAGCTTTCCTTTAATTTTATTAGTTGATTACATTGTCATATTGTGCATTTGCCATAACTGCAGTTAACTCAAGAGGTATCAGATTCATTCTTCCAAAGCCAAGCCTTAAACTCCGGGTCCTGCAGCCAGACTTCCCGCTATTTCCAAATTTTTCCCTCAATAAGGTTTTAAAACAAGATAGAAATGGCGGGAAAAAAGCTGATTTGGCAACACTGCTAAGTAGCGTCTTCTGTTTTGCAAAATGGCCGCTTCGGGCAATCAAGCTATCGTTATCGGCCCATCGATAGATTTGCGCTCGATAGCTGGTTAAATTGGAGAAATTCTTAACCAATTTAATTGTGGCGCAAAATTTGAATTCCTTTCCGAGAATATAGTGTGACCATACAACAGCAAAAAGTCAGCTGTGATGTGTTTGAAATAATAAGCGGGCTAAAGCTTTGTTCACATAGCCATATAAATGATTTCAGGTTTTGCAGGTCTTAAAACAATAACTAATTATAAATAAATAAACGTTAACAATTTAACCAAATATGGCCAAAAAGTTCGCGAATTTGGCTTATATAGCAAAATCTTCATCAAAATTTGGTCAAAGTGTTTCTCTTGTGAACATAGCCTTAAATCAAATAAAATAGAAGAGCTAATAATATTGTAAATGGAAGTCACTATGGGAACTTCAGGAGTCATAGGCATTGACTTTTATGAAAGCACTTTGTGTGGGGCTGGAAAAAGGAGCAGAATCCTTTATTTTGGGCTGCGGTAGCAGATCATCACTACTGAAGCATACTGCTATCGTGACCACCAATAAAAAACATAGCTAGATTGGAATTACGCGGGACGTACATTAATCCAGAGGTAATAGTCGTAGTCAATGAGTATTGGAGATAAAATTTGCGCTGCCTCTAAATTTTGAGTGGTTTAAGGAGGGAAATAACATCGGAACATGTAAAATTGGTGCATAATCAACAACGTCCTAGAATCTATCATTGTCCCAATTGTCCCAAAACACTTAAGGACCATATCACCAAAAAAATTGCAAAACACACGAAGAGAATTAAGAGAAAAAACGGACTTAAAAGACCAAGGCCAAGGTCCAGTTCCAGTTAGAGAAAGAGCGAGAGTCAGAGCCAAATACAAAGAAACTGTTTCAAAATGTGGAAAATACCTGACATATTTTCCAAGTAAATAGCACCAGTGCTTCCACACCCAACAAACCGGGAGAGACTAAATCACAAATAGGAGAAATCTTTCAGTATGAGATTTGTGATTGCAGGCACTAAAGAATAAAGATAAAGAAAGAAAAGATATTCAAGTGCTCGGAATGTGAAATATTGAAATATTACGAAGCTAAACATCAAAATCCCGCCAAAACTTCAGACAAAAGAAAAATGATCGAGGAAGAAAAAAGTAAAAGTTAAAGACAAGAAAACGGCCAAGTTGGATAAGCCAAAGGTCTGTTCCTTCGAAAAATTACATGACATTAACCCTGCTTCACCCAGCAAAATGGCAAAATTTGATAAGCTGAAGTTCTCTTCCTCGGAAAAATTAAATGACAATAAGCCAGCCAGAAAAACCAAAAGATGTACCAAGTAATGATAAGATTTCAACCTTAGACTTGGATGAAACCATACTTGCCTCGCTATATAAAAAGGCAAAAATCACATGTATTGGTCAGCATGACGACGACCTTGCTCCAACCAAAATCATCATCAAATTAAATAAAAAAAAATAGAGGAAAGCAAACTTCGGCTCGACCGAAGTTTATATACCCTTGCAGCTTGTATAATTTATATAATTTAAGGTTTTAAATGATTTTCGTCGAACATTCTTAGCTGAGCTATTTCCCAAACTCAGCAGCAGATGGTTTTTTATATGGCAGCTATACGATATATTCATCAGATTTTGACCATCGACCACCGTTCGTTTCTATGGCAGCTATATGCTATAGTCATTTGATTTGAATCCAACTTGGCAGAATTGTGCGTAATCACATTATATTGAACAGAAACAAGTTTGGGAGCGAAAGCATTGAAAACAAAGTTTTTCCTACATTGACTTATTTTCTGAACTTTTTTTTTTAAACTTGGTGGAATTAGGTGAAAACATAGAAAACTAATAAATACGAGGTTTGGGGACGTTCGCGTTGAAGACTAAAAATGTTTTCCTACTAAAACTACCTTTTCGACCGACAGTTATTTTGGCAGCTATATGCTATAGTCATCCGATCTGGCCGGTTCCGAAAAATAAATAACCTGCAGCACATTTTTTCCGGCCAATATCGAACAAATTGAAAGCAAAAACAAGGCGCAACAAAAAAGTACAAAAAACTAGCACTCTTTTTCATTAGTTTTTCATATTTTTTAATTTGAAGTGACATAAGACTTTCTCTACCAAGGATCACGAAGTCGCGCACACTTGTGGTAGTACATCATGTGACTTTGAAAGCTGTGAGGTAATTTTGAAACTGTTTGAGCTTTAATTTGATAAAACATTTTGAATTCAAGCGGCTGACCAATCAGTGTGACCCTACCATTTGGGTGCAGCGGCATGCCGTTTTGGGCATCTTTTTAGGGTTTTTTAAGACTTTGTGGTCCCACTATAGCTTACAATGCACTTAACATAAATAACTGACAATTTCTTGACATAAATTTTTATTTGTTCTGGAAACAGGCCTTACGTCTAGATATGCAATTAAAGAAGCTTGGCGTTGCCAGCTAGTTATGTTAACATATTGCACATCGCCCGTTAGGTGTAACTTAGTAAATACTTACATACTGCTTACATACTACAGGAATAACTTTTGTGAACTAGTGGGGTTTCACTGGCGCTTATCGATTGATAAATGTGAAATAGCAGCTATTGAATATAAACACTTTTGTTTTGATTTTTCTCACTACAATTAGTAAAATATAAATATAAATTAAAATAAATATAAAACAAAAAATGCAGCGCTTTGTGATAATTAGCAGCTCCAAATTGCAACAACAACAATTTAACAAATAAAATTTTTAATTTATTGTGAAATACAATAGGCCAAATTGTATCTCCCAATTTGCCATCACATTCAAATGAATGGTCACAACAGTAGTGAGTATATATAAGTAATTCAATTAATTCATTATTAATTACAAAGTATGCATAATGCATATGGAGGTGGTGGCGCTCCGGAACGTGCTACAAAGAGAACGATAGGGTTAGGTTAGGTTGCTAGCGACAAATCGCTCTCCCACTTAGGCCACATTGGGCCCATTGCTATGCCAAATTTATTCCCTATTAACCCTTTTTAAAACTGAGGGGCAGTCCTCGTTACTGAACCATTGTGTGGACAGAATGAATTTTAGTAGAGCTGGGATCTGTAGTCCTGAGTCTCCTTCTGCACAAAGCGGGGCAAGGGCAGAGAAGGTGCTGTACTGTTTTCTCCTCTTCTTCGTATCTGCAGCTTCTGCAGAAGTCATAGTGAGTGACTCCTTGGCGTGCTGCGTGTCTGCCAATAAGACAGTGACCCGTGAGGGTTCCCACCAGAATTGCTATGTGGTCTCTTCTGTGAGTGTGTTAGCGCTTCAGTTGGTGTCGTTCGGAGAGCGCCGCTTATACATATTTCCGCACTTCTCTCTTCTTTAGGCAGATTGTTCAAGGCTGATTGTTTCCCGAGTGCTGGCCACCATAACAGTGCTCCGTAGAGTAGTATGGGGCGTACTGCGGCTGTGTAAAGCCAATGTACTATGGAGGGGGAACAGAACGATCAGACACATCTAATATTATAATCGGCAATCGTTCCCGTTTTAAACAAGCAACCAGATGTGTTTTCAATTATCTTAAACTGCAAAACAAAGAATTAACTACTTAAGCCCTAGCTGACTTCGTCATATCTTTCGTCACCGTGGAACGTAAGTGTAGTGTGACCAGACTTAAGAAAAAATTACGCCGAAAATGTAACTTTGTGATATTTTTAGTTTAACTGGCGGCGGGTCACACTGCTCGATCAACGGTATTTTGATTTGATGGCAAGACGTTTTTTTTTTGTAAAAGCTCGGCCACTTCTCCCCAAGTCTGGTTAACAAAATTGAAGTCCGAATGCTTGGCCAACAAAACCTGTATGCTGCCCATCTCAGTGATGCCACTGATTCACCCGGGTCAGAATGCCGTCCACCACCACCTAAGGCGACATAAAATCAACACCAGCTACGGCACAACACGGCCCCAGCCCACCTGCCGGCCATCGGCTTCGCCTCGGCCCCAGTGCGGGCGCTGAATCCTGCCCGGCAGACGCTGCGAGAACCCGGCTTGGTAGCCGATCCCGCAGACCATTCACAGAAGCCCTCGAAAGCACACCCATGAAGGATTTCTACCCAGATGTCTTCATAATAACTCAAGAAAATTCCTTTTTATAATATATTCTTCACATTATCCGTCAGAAATTTATTAGCCAACCAACTAGCCTAAATTCACATACTCCAATGCCCATTGTATTTGCCCGGTGCATCCACTGCGTGGTTGTCCACCTAGTACGAAGTTGGTTTTATTATAGCCGCACACCGTGAGGCATTTGAGCTCTGTCGGGAATAGCAGACATTCGTGTTTGGATCGCCCGACGACAATAAATGTCAATTCTGCGTCTGTCCCCCCTGCGCAAGCCCAGTGGTCCGATGGCCGCCCAGGGGCGAAAACTCGCTATTCCTTAGAAAAAAAGGGAAAGATCGCAAATGACATCCCGCTCTTTCAACGCCAAAATTAAAGAA
>JBAMBO010001804.1:0-17905 GCA_037044535.1 Lordiphosa magnipectinata | reverse complement strand
AAAGAAACAGAAAATCTCAATAAAATAATATTGCAAAGGGCATCTGACAATTCCACAAACATCAATAAGCCATCATGCCATGAATGTCCCTTGGTGGAACAGGGACCTGCAAACTTTAAACAACGAAAAGAAACAAGCTTGGAATCAACAAATATCATAAATTTTCGTAAAGCAGCAGCCAAATTCAAAAGAGAACTTAAATCCGCCAAAAGCAAAGCACTCTCATCTTTTACTTCGGAAATTCAACCACTTACAAAAACAAAACAAACTTGGTCAAATATAAGGCGCTTCTGCGGACTCAATAATATGAAACATATTCATACAATTATACATGCTGTAATTTCTCTTACAATTTCCGATAACCTCTCCATTGCAAATTCGTTCGCCGAATTCTGGTCTGATCGGTCTGAAGACTCAAATTTCCCACCCTTATTTATTAGTAACAAATATGCAATATCATCATACCCAAACTCTTCTCTATCACAAACTGCACAACAAATAGAATCAGATATAACCTTAATAGAACTTTACTCTGCACTCTCCAGCTTAAAAGTACATACACCTGGTATGGACGGAATTTCGTATCCAATGATCGCAAATACATCCTCAACAGTTAAATATAGAATCCTAAATCATTACAATAACATACTTAATAATTATATACCCCAAACTTATAAAACAAGCCTAGTCATTCCAATAGTGAAGCCCAGATCCATCAAAACATCAATAAGCTCATACCGCCCAATTTCTTTAAACTCTTGTTTTGCTAAAGTTTTAGACAAAGTCATAGCCAAAAGGTTATGGTGGCTTGTTACCACAAACAAATATATACACACAAATCAAGTAGGTTTCAAACGTGGTAAATCAGTTACAGATAATCTAGCGTATCTAGATCATCTGATAACAGCTGCTTTATCCCATAGACAACATACTTCAATAATATCACTAGACTTAAGCAAAGCCTTTGATAAAATTGGAGTACACGCAATAACAACACAATTACAAGAATGGAATATTGGCCAAAAACAAAGAAGAACATTAAATTACATTATCAATTTCATGACTAAGAGAAAAATAAAATGCAGAGTCTCGCACAATATTTCTGGTACTTTTCCACTACACAACGGAATTCCTCAGGGATCCCCGATATCTGTAATTCTATTTTTGATTGCCTATAATAAGCTTGCAAATCTTATTACTATTCAAAGGAATCTAACATTTGCTGCTTATGTAAATGATTTCCACATCATTGTTAAATTTAATAAAAACCAAACCCAACAAAATATTTGTCTCGACGATCTTTTTCGAAAAATTTACGAATGGTGTTCCTTTTCAGGTTCATCCTTATCACTTGATAAGTGCAACTGTCAATGCTCGATTTCAACTCAAGACCTACGCATAGCGAAAGTAGACTATATGAAAATACTAGGACTTACTTTTGATTCAAAATATAGATGGACAAGTCACATAGACGACATAGTCAGCTCTCTTTCCAAAAAACTTAACATAATAAAATGTCTCTCTAGTAACAGATTCAACTGCAATACACAAACATTAATATCAATAGCAGATCGACGAGACTTTTTACAAGCTAAGTTAATAAAAAACCTATCTTCCTCAAGAAACTCACCCCTTCACAAAATTTGCAAGTCTATTCAAAATAGAAAGAATTTAAGTAACAAAACACCGTCGGCGATAATTTTTTCAATTCAACATTGTGCTAGACAAAACATAAGCCTTTCATTAAAACAGAATAAAAAAACTAAACAACCATTCTATAAATTTCAAACTGATTCAATAAATACCGAACTTTCTAAGCTAGACAAAAATAACACCCACGACTCTATGTGCTGTTCTATATACCAACAGCACTTTCTTCACATAAAAATCCACTTAAGCAATTATAGTTTTTTGTACACTGACGGATCGAAAACAATAAATATCACATCTTTTGCAATAACAACTGAAAACAACACTTTAAAAGTAGGTCTGCTACAAAACAAAAAGCAATACAAATCATTAAATAAAAGAGTAATAAACATGTAATATGTTCCGACTCCTTATCTTCGCTTCAAGCTATAGGCAATACTGATAACTACAACTATTATGAGTCTATAATTAGATCCCAATTAATGCAATTTTACCTAAAAACGAGAAGGCCAAGCTAACTTCGTCTGTGCCGAAGTTTTTATACCCTTGCAAATGCAAATTTCACAGTTTAAGAACGCTTACATAAAAATCGAAAAATTTTGTAACTAAAACCTATTTTCCGACAGATGAACGTCTGAAAAAAGGTTTTTTCTCTTAAGACTCAATTTCCGACCGATCGGCCCTGTGGCAGCCTTAAGATATAGTCATCCGATTTCGGCCCATTATTTTCGAATCTATTTGAAAGCATATAAAATAAGTCATCAGCGAGTTTAAGGACGCTAACATAACTGAAACAAAAAAATTTTTTACCAAGACTCATGTTCGACCTATCGGTCCTATGGCAACCATACAGATATAGTCACCCGATGTCGATCAACTTTTTCAAATTAGTTTGAAAGCGTTTAATATTAATAATCACCGACCTTAAGAACGATTTACTTAAAAACAAAAAAGTTTTTTTTTCACTAAGACCCATTTTCCGATTGATCGGTCCTATGGCAGCTATAAGATATAGTCATCCGATTTTGACACAAAATTTCCAAATCTGTTTGAAAGTACAATAATATTATTAATGACCGAGTTTAATCACGTTAACATTGAAAACAAAAAAGTTTTTCTCACTAAAACCCATTTTTCGACCGATGGTTCCTATGGCAGCTATAAGATATTTAGTAATCCGATCCTGTCGGTTCCGACATATTAGCAGCGTGCAGTAAAAAGAAGACTCTGTGCAAAATTTCAGCTCGATAGCTTTGAAACTGAGAGACTAGTTTGCGTAGAAACAGACGGACAGACAGACAGACAGACAGACAGACAGACAGACTGACGGACGGACAAAGCTCAATCGACTCAGCTCGTCGCTCTGATCAAGAATATATATAGTTTATGGGGTCGGAAATGAATATTTCTATGCGTTGCAAACTTCTGGGCAAAATTATAATACCCTTTGCAAGGGTATAATAAAACTACTCTGGATCCCAGGTCACAAAAACATAAGAGGTAATGAACTAGCTGACCAAGCAGCGAAGTCGGCTTCATCAATACCCCTTATATACACACATAACAACAATATGTCAGACATTAACAAACATTTGAAAGTTAACATGCTAAAAGAAAAACTAATGCAATTAGAACAAACATCTATGTGGTATCAATCTGTCAATCCAAATATAATAACTGCTGAACAATTCACCAACAAATTACACCAAAACATTACATCTAGGATTAATGAAACAAAAATAATTAGATTACGACTAGGACAAACGAAAATAACCCACCAGCATTATCTGGATCCTAATAAAACAAATACTTGCACCAATTGCCAAAACAATGTACCGATAACAATAGAACGATCAAAAACGCCCGCGGCAGCATTAATTGTTTGGATATTGCTGGGAGAAGGCCGTTGGAGAGGGAGACATAATCGTAACAAGAGTTTCAGATATGATGCAATCCACTTTTAATTTCTGATGAAGCGTAAGCTACTTTTCTGCAGCAATATCCGACTGTTTTTGCATATGGCATTACTCCCTCGTATTTATAAGTTTTCTATGCTTTTACATAACTGTACCAAGTTTGATGAAAATCGGTCAACTATATAGTGTAGCTGCCATACAAAATATAGTTCTGGAAAAAAGTCTTAGTAGGAAAAACTTTTGTGCTTTCCATGCTATCGCTTCCAAACTTGTTAGTGATCAATATTAGATGCTACCACACATTTCTAACAAGTTGAAATCCAAATCGTATGACTATAGCATATAGCTGCCATAGGAACGATCGGTTGAAAAATTAGTTCTAGTGAGAAAAACTTTTTTGTTTTCAATGGTAACTTAAAAACGGCTTTCCAGTTATGAAAATGATCAGTTTCCACACAATTTTGGGAAGGTTGATCAATGATAATTATTGAAGGCTTTCCTACATAATGCTTAGGCTGCGTGAGCCGAAAGCGAGCAAACGAAATAAGAAGCAAGCAAAAGATTTGCAAATTTTTTTTTTTTGCTGCAATATGGACAGAAATAGCAATAAAACAAAGGCTAAAAGACAAAGCTCTCGTCCGGGTCGAGTGACAAAACGTCAGTATATTGGAAATCAACATTTCAGAGAGGAGGACACCAATTTTGCGAGCACATCCTCCAAAAAATTGAAGAATAATCAAAACGATGATGTTATTGTTGAAAACAACTTGGAGAATTGCATCTTGGACTTCTATTCAGTCTTCGCAACACTTTCTACTTTGGTCATTTGTGCCACATGGAAGGAAAAAATTAAATTTTTGAAAAAGATAACTGGTTAAAATGGCTCACACAACATACATAGAATTGATAACCAACCAGCAGTTAAGATTCAAAAAGCTAACGAATGTTTCGTTCAATTAAGGCGCCTAAAGCCAAATATCGATAATTATCGCAAAAGTATCGAGTAAACTGAGAGAGCGCGTTAGGACATGGCTCGGCGTTGAGTGAGCTAAAGGCGAGCGGGCTCTTTAAAAGGCGGCCTCGCACGCCACAGACGTCACTTCGCTATCGGAGCTCAATGCGTGCAGTTAAGACGTTAATCATGGTAGTGCGCCATTGCAGCTGTCCACGTACCTGAAGCCCCAAAAATTGAAAATTTGGAAATACTTTGAAATGATTCCAGTGTTTGCTGGCGAATTCTGATGGCAATTTTAGGAAATCAACTGCGAAGCTTTTGTTTAGCTTCTTCTTTTGGCTTCTTTGAAAGTCTTTTTTCGCCTTGTTTTCGAGGCTTGGCAGCGGACTTTTTCTTGGGTTTTATACACGTTTCAGTCACCGCAAATTGAGATTGCAAACGAATAAGGCCCCTTGAAAGATTGTTCGTCACCAGATAGTATGTAATTTCACCTTGGGGTTAACCGTGAACAGTGGAGTCATCACATTAACGCAATATTAAGACCGCTCTGTACCTTTTGGATGATGTGTTAATAAAGTTTTTTTCTCAGTCTCCAAACATGTTGGACTCATTTAACCAACTTTCAGGTTTTACCACTTTCGGAACCACAAATGCCTGTCTTCAGTCAGCGGATCCTCTTTACAATACGCCTGAACGTATTCTTCAAAGTTCGCAGCTTTAAATTTGAAACATTACGCTTCAATCAAACAGTCTTTTCCTGTTGGATAATCTCATATTCTCTTGGTCCAACCTATCCGATGAGCTTTTGTCAGTATGGTTACCACTGTTTTTTACGGCCACACGACGCTGCTTGCAAGTCAAAACGGGCTGTTCCTTTTTGATTATCTTATTCTGAGAGCGAACCAATACATCCGATGAGTCGCTTTCGTCAATCAATTGATCAATTCCCTGGCATCGGTCATTCTTCCGTATTCGCATAGTGCTCTATTTCTCTTGAGTTGCTCACCACAGTCGAACAATGGTCTAGAGAGATAAAGAGAGGGAGCAACATGATTTCAGTGAACTTAACCAGCCGGTTCATACTTTACTTTATTTAACAAACTTTGAGGTTTTTTTTCTTAAAATCTTTCACAACGTACGCTTCATCACTTTCGGAACACAAATGCCTGTCTTCAGTCAGCCCAATTACGACCTCATTCACCTTCAGTTAATGGCCCAAACTGCCACCGGTGTTATCATAAGAATAACGAGTATTCAATAAAGTGGATTGCAAAATAGGTCGTAAAGCCATCTTTTTATTTTTAAGTACTGTAGCACTTGATCCGATTTGGCCTTGACTACTCGTGTTAATCTGCGAATAGTACCGACTGCCAGCTGCGACATCGAATGGCAAACCTGCGGCGTTGATGCACTTTTTTAATGAACTTTGCGGATCCTCTATACAATACGCCTGAGCGTATTCTTCAAAGTCCGCCGTTTTAAATTTGAAACATTACGCATCAATCAAACAGTTTTTTCCTGTTGGATAATCTCATATTCTCTTGGTCCAACCTATCCGATGAGCTTTTGTCTGTCTGGGTACCACGGTTTTTTACGGCCACACAACGCTGCTTGCAAGTCAAAACGGGCTGTTCCTTTTTGATTATCTTATTCTGAGAGCGAACCAATACATCCGATGAGTAGCGGTAAGTAGGGTCACGGCGGCTTCTTACAACCACAAGAGGCCGTATGCCGGTTAAATTTAACATTGGCACCTCGCTTTCGTCAATCAATTGAGCAACACCCTGACATCATTTATATTTGTGCACTCCACTCACTTGTGAGCAACAAGATGTCAATTCAAAATAATTTTTTGGCTGGTCAGCGTTCTCATCAATTTTTTTCCGATACAACTCCGTTATGAACTCAGTGCATACCACAACCACTTGCAGCTTTTGGCTTAGAAACTAACAAATAAAATTTAGTTCCTACATTAATTTTAATTATTTTGAAGCCTACAACCCTGTCGTGGCAGCCCCAACGCAAAGACTACCTGTCAGCTGTTTTTGTCAGCTGTTTTGCATGCAACTCCGAAGCTAACTCCGAAAAATGAAATCTCCGACATTTGTGGAACACCGACATTTGGATTGGTTGTTTTCAAAAACAACTGACCCCAAAATCTCTAGAGATTTCTGGAACACATCGGAATAATACTTCTAATTTGGTTCATTTGACATTAGCCTACTACATTACTTTCTTCTTCTGATTTTCCTTTTACTCATTTCTCCTACTAGCGAATCAGTCTCCATAACGATTTGTCATCCTCCGAGCTTTTGTCGATCGTTTAAGAACGTCTGATAGATCCATAAAATAATATGTCGGTAAATTCGCCTGTGGTGTCTTTTTGACATGACCAACATTTCGCCTATAGCACGAGCCTGTACAGGGATTCTCCACTATAACTTCTGAGCCACATCTTTTGATAGCGCTGTACACCATTGGCTCAAAAGTTGTAGCCAATTTGTTGGTCACCACCATTAATCACTTTGCTACTACCTCATCTCCTTCTTCATAGTCTTTAGTTCTTGCGTGTCGGTTGTGGTCTGCATACTCCAGAAAATCTTCCATTGTCCGTAGTGGGTATTTTTAACGTTCAACCGTTTCATTGGAAAGTCGTCAATCCACACAAATGCGTACATTTGATGATGTACAAAACAACGGTGAACTCCATTTCGACACATCACTTATTTTCTCTATTATGTCTTGATTCATCACGTCATCCACTTTGTCGTCAACAATTTTTTTCCAATGCTACCGGATCCGTCTTAATGGCTGGACTATGCCCTCAAAATCTTTCTTAATTAGCAGGTCAACAATCACACCTTTCATTTTTGCAAACCGTTCGATTTTTGTTTCGATAGTATTGTCGCTATTGAAAACGGCGTTATAACCAATATGTAATACCCCCAATGCACTAGCTGTTTCGTATCCGAGCAAAATTCGTCAGCCACATAGAAATCAGCCAATGTTTGTGCTTTTGGTGTCTCGACTATTGTTGTAAAATCAAGCAGAAAAGTAATTTCTGCCTCTCTTTGCCGGTTTCTAGTGATCACTTCTTTCCCCTTCTACTCTAACCACGACTGTCGATCTACGATGTTGTGTCACGACCCGGAATCAAATGTCACCTCGACATAAACTTCTTCAATCGAGCAGCATATTTTGTTACCCGCAATGTTAGAGTCCATACAGAATATGTCTTTATACTCATGCTCAATTCTACTTTTACTGCTATTATTCGCCCTTACCATTTGCACTTCTTCACGCTTCAATTTGTCGGCTGATTGCCCATTGCTTCGCAAATCACTCTTAATCTTGGAAATTAACATTATGTTCCGACCGATGGTTCCTATGGCAGCAATAAGATATAGTCATTCGATTTTGACCAAATTTTCCAAATCTGCTTGAAAGCATAAATTGTTAATAATGGCTGAGTTAAGGGACGATAACATCGAAAACACAAGGGTTTTTCTCACTTAGTCATTTTTCGACCGTTGTTTCTATGGCAGCTATATGCTTTAGTCATCCGATCTGACCGGATCCGACATATGTACAGCGTCCACCAAAAGACTTCGTGCAAAGTTTGGTTAAGATAGCATAGCAACAGACGGACATGGCAATATCAACTCAGCTCGTCATGCTGATTAAGAATATATATACTTTATGTGGTCGGAGATGCTTCCTTCTTTGTGTTACAAACATCTCGACAATTTTAATATACCCTCTACAAGGGTATAACAACAGAATTGGAAAAACTCTGCGTTTTCAAATAGGATTTTTTTAAAAAAGGTCCAAAAAACAGCCTCGACATGGAGAATCCCCATTTAATGTTCAATTGAAATAAAAGCATTGACCTAACATAGCTTCCATTTTATTCAGTACAAAATAATACTTTAAACATGCTACTCGTGCGAAAGTAAATATATCTCATATATTTGTACAATTTATCACATTTCAAAGGTAAGTAAAAACGAGAAGGCCAAGCTAACTTCGGCTGTGCCGAACGCTTTATGTAAGAACGCTTACATAAAAATCAAAAAATTTTTAACTATAACCCATTTTCCGACAGATAAACATCTGATCTCGACCAAATTTCGCAGAGTATTTTTGAAAACATATCAAATTAACAATCGCCGAGTTTAAAAATGATAAAACTTAAACAGAAAAGTTTTTCTCACAAAGACACATTTTCCGACCGATCGGTCCTATGGCAACTATAAGATATAGTCATCCGATGTCGATCAACTTTTTCAAATTAGTTTGAAAGTTTCATATTAAGAATCACCGACTTTAAGAAAGATTTACCTGAAACAAAAAAGTTTTTCTACCTAAGACCCATTTTCCGACCGATCGGTCTTATGGCAGCTATAAGATATAGTCATCCGATTTTGACCAAAATTTACAAATCTGTTTGAAAGCATATAATATTAATAATGGTTGAGCTTGATGACGCTAACATTGAAAACCAAAAAGTTTTTCTCACTAAGACCCATTTTTTGACCGATGTTTCCTATGGCAGCTATAAGATATAGTCATCCGATCCGGTCGGCTCCGACATATTAGCAGCGTGCAGTATAAAAAAAGACTCTGTGACTCTGTGTGATTTCGGTTCGATAGCTTTAAAACTGAGAGACTAGTTTGCGTAGAAACAGACCGACAGACAGACGGACAGACAGACGGACGGACAAAGCTCAATCGACTCAGCTCGTCGCCCTGATCAAGAATATATATAGTTTATGGGGTCGGAAATGAATATTTCTATGCGTTGCAAACTTCTGGGCAAAATTATAATACCCTTTGCAAGGATATAAAAACAAGAGCTTGAAAGTTTGTCAATTGGGTTTGTTTTGAAAACATAATTAGATTGACTTAAAATATGTTTATCCTTAATGTTGGTTTGGGCTTGCCAAATTCTGTCTAATGGTTCTGGGAAAGGTTTATCCACCAAATATTTGACTGCAGAGAAGGCAATGAAAATAGCGACCGCTAATGTCAGACAAAACGAACAGATTCTCTAGCGCCAATTGGAATAAAAGCGAAGCCCATGCTTTGTCAACGAATCTTGGAAACGGCTGCGGTACCTGCGACTCTCTAGAACGGGCCACGGCAGTTGGAGATGTATTAACCGACTGGGTGTTGTTAGGTTCCGCCAGTTCATTCGTGGATAAAGCATCAACCAGGACCTCTTGATCAATTGATCAATTGACTTGGGAGTTGATCAATTGATTGACGAAAGCGAGGTGCCAATGTTAAATTTGACCGGCATACGGCCTCTTGTGGTTGTAAGAAGCCGCCGTGACCCTACTTACCGCTACTCATCGGATGTATTGGTTCGCTCTCAGAATAAGATAATCAAAAAGGAACAGCCCGTTTTGACTTGCAAGCAGCGTTGTGTGGCCGTAAAAAACCGTGGTACCCAGACAGACAAAAGCTCATCGGATAGGTTGGACCAAGAGAATATGAGATTATCCAACAGGAAAAAACTGTTTGATTGATGCGTAGTGTTTCAAATTTAAAACGGCGGACTTTGAAGAATACGCTCAGGCGTATTGTATAGAGGATCCGCAAAGTTCATTAAAAAAGTGCATCAACGCCGCAGGTTTGCCATTCGATGTCGCAGCTGGCAGTCGGTACTATTCGCAGATTAACACGAGTAGTCAAGGCCAAATCGGATCAAGTGCTACAGTACTTAAAAAATAAAAAGATGGCTTTACGACCTATTTTGCAATCCACTTTATTGAATACTCGTTATTCTTTTGATAACACCGGTGGCAGTTTGGGCCATTAACTGAAGGTGAATGAGGTCGTAATAGGGCTGACTGAAGACAGGCATTTGTGTTCCGAAAGTGATGAAGCGTACGTTGTGAATGATTTTAAGAAAAAAAACCTCAAAGTTTGTTAAATAAAGTAAAGTATGAACCGGCTGGTTAAGTTCACTGAAATCATGTTGCTCCCTCTCTTTATCTCTCTAGACCATTGTTCGACTGTGGTGAGCAACTCAAGAGAAATAGAGCACTATGCGAATACGGAAGAATGACCGATGCCAGGGAATTGATCAATTGATTGACGAAAGCGACTCATCGGATGTATTGGTTCGCTCTCAGAATAAGATAATCAAAAAGGAACAGCCCGTTTTGACTTGCAAGCAGCGTCGTGTGGCCGTAAAAAACAGTGGTAACCATACTGACAAAAGCTCATCGGATAGGTTGGACCGAGAGAATGAGATTATCCAACAGGAAAAGACTGTTTGGTTGAAGCGTAATGTTTCAAATTTAAAACTGCGAACTTTGAAGAATACGTTCAGGCGTATTGTAAAGAGGATCCGCTGACTGAAGACAGGCATTTGTGGTTCCGAAAGTGGTAAAACCTGAAAGTTGGTTAAATGATTCCAACATGTTTGGAGATTGAGAAAAAAACTTTATTAACACATCACCCAAAAGGTACAGAGCGGTCTTAAAATTGCGTTGATGTGATGACTCCACTGTTCACGGTTAACCCCAAGGTGAATTTACATACTATCTGGTGACGAACAATCTTTCAATGGGCCTTATTCGTTTGCAATCTCAATTTGCGGTGACTGAAACGTGTATAAAACCCAAGAAAAAGTCCGCTGCCAAGCCTCGAAAACAAGGCGAAAAAAGACTTTCAAAGAAGCCAAAAGAAGAAGCTAAACAAAAGCTTCGCAGTTGATATCCTAAAATTGCCATCAGAATTCGCCAGCAAACACTGGAATCATTTCAAAGTATTTCCAAATTTTCAATTTTTGGGGCTTCAGGTACGTGGACAGCTGCAATGGCGCACTGCAAGCGAGATGTATAGCACTACCATGATTAACGTCTTAACTGCACGCATTGAGCTCCGATAGCGAAGTGACGTCTGTGGCGTGCGAGGCCGCCTTTTAAAGAGCCCGCTCGCCTTTAGCTCACTCAACGCCGAGCCATGTCCTAACGCGCTCTCTCAGTTTACTCGATACTTTTGCGATAATTATCGATATTTGGCTTTAGGCGCCTTAATTGAACGAAACATTCGTTAGCTTTTTGAATCTTAACTGCTGGTTGGTTATCAATTCTATGTATGTTGTGTGAGCCATTTTAACCAGAGTTGCCAACTTAGCTATTTTCCCCAACAAATCTAGCCATTTTGTACTATTGACATAAGTGTTACCAGTTCCCGACATAGCGAGCCCTATTTGAAATCACATTAATTTACCTTCAAAAACATAGTTTGTTTCATTAATTTAAAAAATTTAAGAACAAAATTTATGGTGAACATTTTTAATCATCCAAACCTTGAGTTCAGGGGTTCCAGGAACCGGTCCGCGAACCGAACCTTAGACTTTACAACGGGTTCGGACCCTCAAACCCAACCCTCTGCAAAATTTTAGAGGTTTGCAGCCTTAGATGTGACACAATTCTCCCATACAAAAATAAATGTTAAATGGATGTACATCAGTTCAGTATATGTACATTAGATCGGACCTCAAACCGGCAAAATGGATAATAGTATAAGTCTCGGCATTCTCAAAGCTTATATTTGTTGCATAATTAATAATTATGAAAATCAAAATATGTTATTTTAATTTTTAATGGTCGTGACAGAACGTTAAAGTTGGAACAGAAGGTGGAAAGGAAAAAAGGTGGAAAGAAAGGTGGAACAGAAAGCATGAGTTTTGAAATCTCACACAGTTCTGGGAATTTTGTGGAGGATTCTGACCCCCAGTTAAGAATGTTTTCATGGTTTCGAACACTTTAAAGTGCGAGAAAAGTCTTCATGGAATCCAGTAGCTCTTTTGCCATAGACGACGTATTTTTGGAAATTTCCAATTTGCAGTGTATCCAAATGGAATAAAAATCACCCAAAACTAGATTTTCGGCTTGAAGTTTAGTTGTGGCCACCTCCGCTGTTTCTAATATGCGTACCATTTCGCAAACCGAGTCCCGAGCATTTTGGTGTCAGTTCACATATTAATGCAAGCAGTTAAAATTTGAAATACAATCGTTTATACGAAAATCTCTAGTGACGGGCACCCCCGATGTGGGCCATTATTAACGTAGAATTAATAAATCGAAAGTCGAACTATTAATTTTTGTTCAAGCGAAAGAAGGTTCGAACCACAACCTTGGGTTCAGGGGTTCCAGGAACCGGTCCGCGAACCGAACCTAGGCAGAATTTCTGCAGCTTTGATACTTACAGATATTAGTCGGCGATGCCAGCTGCATACAGCGGACCTTCCTCATCTTCAAAACAGAGTCGGTCAGCCCGCTTGGGGGGCAGTTATCTTTTGTTGCTCATAACTTTTGTATCGGTCATCCGATCTTTATTATTACTTCAGCAAATCGATAAATAATTTTGATTACTAGATATCTCTAGAAAGTTCGAACAACCTATCATCAAAACTGTGGGAGATATTACGTTTTTTCCAAATTGTGGGGGCGGGAGGGGGCGTGGCAAAAATTAAAAATAAATTTAATCTGCCTGCAACCATAAGAAGTATATGTCCCATATATGTCAAAATCTCTATCTCTTACCATCTCTGAGATCTGTGCGTTCACACAGACGGACATGGCTATATCGACTCGGCTGTTGATGC
This sequence comes from Lordiphosa magnipectinata, assembly GCA_037044535.1. NCBI lineage: Eukaryota > Metazoa > Arthropoda > Insecta > Diptera > Drosophilidae > Lordiphosa > Lordiphosa magnipectinata. The sequence goes on along the minus strand of JBAMBO010001804.1, from coordinate 4,758 downwards.
TGATCAAGAATATATATTCTTAATAGGGTCGGAAATGATTCCTTCTGGCTATTACATACTTTTGCACAAACTTAATATACTCTGTGTACCTTTGGTACAGAGTATAAAAACTGTTTTCAGCAGCAGCTCTCTCTGCTATGCGTGCCATTCTGCCTTCTTTAATTCAAAGCAATTTTAAAACCGATTCCATACGGCGACGCTTCTTAAATTCAATTTTTTCCTTCCATGTGGCACAAATGACTAAAGTAGAAAGTGTTGCGAAGACTGAATAGAAGTCCAAGATGCAATTCTCCAAGTTGTTTTCAACAATAATATCATTGTTTGGTTTCTTCAATTTTTTGGAGGATGTGCTCGCAAAATTGGTGTCCTCTTCTCTGAAATGTTGATTTCCAATATACTGACGTTTTGTCACTCGACCCGGACGAGAGCTTTGTCTTTTAGCCTTTGTTTTATTGGTATTTCTGTCCATATTGCAGCAAAAAAAAAAATTTGCAAATCTTTTGCTTGCTTCTTATTTCGTTTGCTCGCTTTCGGCTCACGCAGCCTGAGCATTATGTAGAAAAGCCTTCAATAATTATCATCTTACCATTCATATTCAAGAACCAGCCGTTATTTCTCAGCTTTATTGAAAATTTTATTGGTAGTTTCTAAGCCAAATGCTGCAAGCGGTTGTGGAATGCACTGGGTTCCAAGTTATAAATAATTTTAGAGCCATTAGTACTCAATTTTATCGGAAAAATATTAAAGAGAACGCTGACCCGCAAAAACACTATTTTGTATTGACAACCCTGTTGCTTACAAGTGAATGGAGTGCACAAATATAAATTCAACGAGAGCGTAAGTTAAAGTCGGCTCTAACCGACTTCGATATACCCGTTACTCACGGAAACAAATGTTTAATAGCCTTCCTGTATGCCTGAGGTGGGTCAGCCAAAAAGTATGCAACATTTTTTAACTCGGCTATTTATTATCCGATCTTGATGAAAATTTCAGGGCTTATAGATGTTGCGAATATAAATCTACGTTTTGAATTTGAGATCGATATCTCAAAAATTGTGGGAGTTATTCAACATTTTCTATTGTGGAGGCGGGGGTGGGCGTGGCAAAAATTTGAAATAAACTTGATCTGCGTGCAGACAATAGGAGTCTTCATTTCAAAATTGGTTGCTCTAGCTCTTCTAGTCTCTGAGATCTAGGTGTTCATACAGACAGACGGACGGACGGACAGACGGACAGACGGTCAGACGGCAGACGGAGACGGACATGGCTATATCGACTCGGCTGTTGATGCTGATCATGAATATATATACTTTATATGGTCGGAAATGATTCCTTCTGCCTGTTACATACATGTGCACGACTTTAGTATACCCTTTTACTCTACGAGTAACGGGTATAAAAATAGAAGAAAGCTAACTTCGGCTCGACCGAAGCTTATATACCCTTGTAGCTTGTATAATTTATATAAATTAAGGTTTTAAATGATTTTCGTCGAACATTCATAGCTCAGTTATTTCCCAAGCTCAGCGATAGAGGGCGCCACTACTTTGACCATTTGCTTGCAGGTTTGTTATATGGCAGCTATTCGATATATTCATCCGATTTTGATCAACCTTCCCAAAATTGTGTGGAAACCGATCATTTTCATAACTGGAAAGCCGTTTTTAAGTTACCATTGAAAACAAAAAAGTTTTTCTCACTAGAACTAATTTTTCAACCGATCGTTCCTATGGCAGCTATATGCTATAGTCATACGATTTGGATTTCAACTTGTTAGAAATGTGTGGTAGCATCTAATATTGATCACTAACAAGTTTGGAAGCGATTGCATGGAAAGCACAAAAGTTTTTCCTACTAAGACTTTTTTCCAGAACTATATTTTGTATGGTAGCTACACTATATAGTTGACCGATTTTCATCAAACTTGGTACAGTTATGTAAAAGCATAGAACACTTATAAATACGAGGGAGTAATGCCATTTGGAAAAACAGTCGGATATTGCTGCAGAAAAGTAGCTTACGCTTCATCAGAAATTAAAAGTGGATTGCATCATATCTGAAACTCTTGTTACGATTATGTCTCCCTCTCCAAAGGCCTTCTCCCAGCAATATCCAAACAATTAATGCTGCCGCGGGCGTTTTTGAATTTATATTTGTGCACTCCATTCACTTGTAAGCAACAGGGCTGCCAACACAAAATAGTTTTTTGGCGGGTCAGCGTTCTCTTCAATTTTTTTCCGATTAAATTGAGTACTAATGGCTTAAAAATAATTTATAACTTGGAGCTCAGTGCATACCACAACTACTTGCAGCATTTGGCTTAGAAACTACCAAATAAAATTTGAATCCTACATACTCAAACCAAAACAGTTATTAATACCAGTTAGCTCATTGGTTATCTAACTAGTAGGACTAACCTCACACGTACGCTCACCGATAGGTCGATAATCGGTTAGAATCTTCCCGACGCCCATTTGCGTTTGACCAGAAACATTCCGTATTTTAGCGGTTAGCTATAACTGTTAACTGACAAGTATTTACCAGTTAGATTTCTTGCTGGGTAGAGCTGCAAAACTATCGATGGTGACGCTATTCGATTTTTTCGATAGTTTTTAGACAAAATGTCGTTATTATCGATGATATCGGTTTCTCCTCTAGCAATTAAATGAATGAAAAACAGAGAATAAACAAAGCTCCATTTATTTAAATAAAAACATTAAAGTACAATGCTTAATAACTTATATTTATTTATTTTATTTATTTATGTACAGCGAGGTTAAAGTTACAAGCAATTAACCTAGCTTATAGTAAATAGCACTGGCTTCTATTGCCTTCGGCTATATTTTTGTAACATTAAATTTTATTTTAATCAAGATATAACATAATATTGCATAATACAAGTTTTTAGTAATATTATTTTAATATAGGGTTAAGTTTTAGAAATAAGGGAAGCATTTATGTGTAATTTTTCTTTAAATTAAGTGATATAAATTTGTTTTATTTTTTAAATATTTTATAATTTTTTCTATTTCAGTTTTTGAAGGGTCAGCAAGTAATAAGAGTGGGTTATGTGTTTGTTTGTTTGGGGTTTAATTTCGGCCAAAACACTTTTTGGCTGAGTTGTGCTCCTACGCGTTTCGACAAATATATTGCCTTCTTCAGGGAGTCTGTATATTTTTTTATATATAAACATGAACACAAATTAGTCATACATACATATTGAACATATTACTTAAATACCTATTTTAGTGTGCGTCATAGTTTTGTTGTATTGTACGATTGTTTGTTGATGTCAGTTGTTTTATGCGTCATGATTTTGTTTGAATTGTTGTGCTTAAATGTTCCTCTTGTGTTCGCCGCTGCGTATATAAAGTTTGTCTGTTCAATGTCGTCCCTAAAATTGAGTGCATGCTCTCCCTTGTCAAGCTCTCCAATGTCATCCTCGTCTTCCATCTGTGTTCTAGTGGGTTATTGTTGGAAAAAATTTTGGAGCGAACGTTTCTTAATTGTAAGGATGGGCAGTCTTTGAGTATATGTTCTATTGTTATCGGTACATTGTTTTGGCAATTGGTGCAAGTATTTGTTGTATTAGGATCCTGATAATGCTGGTGGGTGATTTTCGTATGTCCTAGTCGTAATCTAATTATTTTTGTTTCATTAATCCTAGATGTAATGTTTTGGTGTACTTTTTTGGTGAATTGTTCAGCAGTTATTATATTTGGATTGACAGATTGATACCACATAGATTTTTGTTCTAATTGCATTAGTTTTTCTTTTAGCATGTTAACTTTCAAATGTTTGTTAATGTCTGACATATTGTTGTTATGTGTGTACATAAGGGGTATTGATAAAGCCGACTTCGCTGCTTGGTCAGCTAGTTGATTACCTCTTATGTTTTTGTGACCTGGGATCCAGAGTAGTTTTATTTTTAGGTAAAATTGTCAGTATGGCCTATAGCTTGAAGCGAAGATAAGGAGTCGGAACATATGACATGTTTCTTACTCTTATATTTAATGATTTGTATTGCTTTTTGCTTTGTAGCAGACCTACTTTTAAAGTGTTGTTTTCAGTTGTTATTGCAAAAGATGTGATATTTATTGTTTTCGATCCGTCAGTGTACAAAAAACTATAATTGCTTAAGTGGATTTTTATGTGAAGAAAGTGCTGTTGGTATATAGAGTCGTGGGTGTTATTTTTGTCTAGCTTAGAAAGTTCGGTATTTATTGAATCAGTTTGAAATTTATAGAATGGTTGTTTAGTTTTTATATTCTGTTTTAATGAAAGGCTTATGTTTTGTCTAGCACAATGTTGAATTGAAAAAAGTATCGCCGACGGTATTTTGTTATTTAAATTCTTTCTATTTTGAATAGACTTGCAAATTTTGTGAAGGGGTGAGTTTCTTGAGGAAGATTGGTTTTTTATTAACTTAGCTTGTAAAAAGTCTCGTCGATCTGCTATTGATATTAATGTTTGTGTATTGCAGTTGAATCTGTTACTAGAGAGACATTTCATTATGTAAAGTTTTTTGGAAAGAGAGCTGACTATGTCGTCTATGTGACTTGTCCATCTATATTTTGAATCAAAAGTAAGTCCTAGTATTTTCATATAGTCTAATGCGTAGGTCTTGAGTTGAAATCGAGCATTGACAGTTGTGTTTGCGACATAAATGCAAGTGCTTGCACTTATCAAGTGATAAGGATGAACCTGAAAAGGAACACCATTCGTCAATTTTTCGAAAAAGATCGTCGAGACAAATAG